>OY560204.1:0-2500 GCA_961405105.1 Perizoma affinitatum | reverse complement strand
GTTAGGTTAGGTTAGGTTAGGTTAGGTTAGGTTAGGTTAGGTTAGGTTAGGTTAGGTTAGGTTAGGTTAGGTTAGGTTAGGTTAGGTTAGGTTAGGTTAGGTTAGGTTAGGTTAGGTTAGGTTAGGTTAGGTTAGGTTAGGTTAGGTTAGGTTAGGTTAGGTTAGGTTAGGTTAGGTTAGGTTAGGTTAGGTTAGGTTAGGTTAGGTTAGGTTAGGTTAGGTTAGGTTAGGTTAGGTTAGGTTAGGTTAGGTTAGGTTAGGTTAGGTTAGGTTAGGTTAGGTTAGGTTAGGTTAGGTTAGGTTAGGTTAGGTTAGGTTAGGTTAGGTTAGGTTAGGTTAGGTTAGGTTAGGTTAGGTTAGGTTAGGTTAGGTTAGGTTAGGTTAGGTTAGGTTAGGTTAGGTTAGGTTAGGTTAGGTTAGGTTAGGTTAGGTTAGGTTAGGTTAGGTTAGGTTAGGTTAGGTTAGGTTAGGTTAGGTTAGGTTAGGTTAGGTTAGGTTAGGTTAGGTTAGGTTAGGTTAGGTTAGGTTAGGTTAGGTTAGGTTAGGTTAGGTTAGGTTAGGTTAGGTTAGGTTAGGTTAGGTTAGGTTAGGTTAGGTTAGGTTAGGTTAGGTAGGTTAGGTTAGGTTAGGTTAGGTTAGGTTAGGTTAGGTTAGGTTAGGTTAGGTTAGGTTAGGTTAGGTTAGGTTAGGTTAGGTTAGGTTAGGTTAGGTTAGGTTAGGTTAGGTTAGGTTAGGTTAGGTTAGGTTAGGTTAGGTTAGGTTAGGTTAGGTTAGGTTAGGTTAGGTTAGGTTAGGTTAGGTTAGGTTAGGTTAGGTTAGGTTAGGTTAGGTTAGGTTAGGTTAGGTTAGGTTAGGTTAGGTTAGGTTAGGTTAGGTTAGGTTAGGTTAGGTTAGGTTAGGTTAGGTTAGTTAGGTTAGGTTAGGTTAGGTTAGGTTAGGTTAGGTTAGGTTAGGTTAGGTTAGGTTAGGTTAGGTTAGGTTAGGTTAGGTTAGGTTAGGTTAGGTTAGGTTAGGTTAGGTTAGGTTAGGTTAGGTTAGGTTAGGTGTTAGGTTAGGTTAGGTTAGGTTAGGTTAGGTTAGGTTAGGTTAGGTTAGGTTAGGTTAGGTTAGGTTAGGTTAGGTTAGGTTAGGTTAGGTTAGGTTAGGTTAGGTTAGGTTAGGTTAGGTTAGGTTAGGTTAGGTTAGGTTAGGTTAGGTTAGGTTAGGTTAGGTTAGGTTAGGTTAGGTTAGGTTAGGTTAGGTTAGGTTAGGTTAGGTTAGGTTAGGTTAGGTTAGGTTAGGTTAGGTTAGGTTAGGTTAGGTTAGGTTAGGTTAGGTTAGGTTAGGTTAGGTTAGGTTAGGTTAGGTTAGGTTAGGTTAGGTTAGGTTAGGTTAGGTTAGGTTAGGTTAGGTTAGGTTAGGTTAGGTTAGGTTAGGTTAGGTTAGGTTAGGTTAGGTTAGGTTAGGTTAGGTTAGGTTAGGTTAGGTTAGGTTAGGTTAGGTTAGGTTAGGTTAGGTTAGGTTAGGTTAGGTTAGGTTAGGTTAGGTTAGGTTAGGTTAGGTTAGGTTAGGTTAGGTTAGGTTAGGTTAGGTTAGGTTAGGTTAGGTTAGGTTAGGTTAGGTTAGGTTAGGTTAGGTTAGGTTAGGTTAGGTTAGGTTAGGTTAGGTTAGGTTAGGTTAGGTTAGGTTAGGTTAGGTTAGGTTAGGTTAGGTTAGGTTAGGTTAGGTTAGGTTAGGTTAGGTTAGGTTAGGTTAGGTTAGGTTAGGTTAGGTTAGGTTAGGTTAGGTTAGGTTAGGTTAGGTTAGGTTAGGTTAGGTTAGGTTAGGTTAGGTTAGGTTAGGTTAGGTTAGGTTAGGTTAGGTTAGGTTAGGTTAGGTTAGGTTAGGTTAGGTTAGGTTAGGTTAGGTTAGGTTAGGTTAGGTTAGGTTAGGTTAGGTTAGGTTAGGTTAGGTTAGGTTAGGTTAGGTTAGGTTAGGTTAGGTTAGGTTAGGTTAGGTTAGGTTAGGTTAGGTTAGGTTAGGTTAGGTTAGGTTAGGTTAGGTTAGGTTAGGTTAGGTTAGGTTAGGTTAGGTTAGGTTAGGTTAGGTTAGGTTAGGTTAGGTTAGGTTAGGTTAGGTTAGGTTAGGTTAGGTTAGGTTAGGTTAGGTTAGGTTAGGTTAGGTTAGGTTAGGTTAGGTTGGTTAGGTTAGGTTAGGTTAGGTTAGGTTAGGTTAGGTTAGGTTAGGTTAGGTTAGGTTAGGTTAGGTTAGGTTAGGTTAGGTTAGGTTAGGTTAGGTTAGGTTAGGTTAGGTTAGGTTAGGTTAGGTTAGGTTAGGTTAGGTTAGGTTAGGTTAGGTTAGGTTAGGTTAGGTTAGGTTAGGTTAGGTTAGGTTAGGTTAGGTTAGGTTAGGTTAGGTTAGGTTAGGTTAGGTTAGGTTAGGTTAGGTTAGGTTAGGTTAGGTTAGGTTAGGTTAGGTTAGGTTAGGTTAGGTTAGGTTAGGTTAGGTTAGGTTAGGTTAGGTTAGGTTAGGTTAGGTTAGG